>CM049573.1:2949897-2975067 GCA_027123335.1 Amphiprion clarkii
TGTTTTCCCCTCTACCAGCACGATTATCACATCATCTTGCTCGTTATTCTCCTTATCTGTCTTAAATATAATATGTGTGAGCTGCTGGTTTCACTTGGATTTCCCCGAGGAGATAAATAAAGCATCTATTTATCTTTCTATCTCATCTACGAAGCCGTTAAAACGGCTTCTTCTGCTGCTGCTGCATCATTAAAAGCTGCTGAAACATGGACGCATTAGCAGCTCGGTCATAAAACGTCCGTCCTGTATGAGCTTCACTGCTTTTTATACTTACAGTAAAAACACTTTCCTGCTAATGTACATTTTCTCAAGGCAAAGTTCATTAAAACTTTTAATTAAATGGAGGAGAAAAATGAGTTTACATTTTCAGTCGCGGGTCAGAAGGTTAGAAGCAGACAGAAGTGTTTCCAGCTAGAAAGTTGTGGGTTTAAACCTGTGAGTTTGTGTTTCTGTGTGGAGTTTGCATGTTCTCTTTGCACCTGCATGGGCTTCCTCCAATTTTAATCTGACCTTGAGGATGGCTTAGACTCTTTTACTGCATAAATGTGAGGCTTTAGTTTTGTCCCGCTGTGAAATCTTCAACTCTTTTCCAAAGATTTAATGCAAATTTTCCATATGTTTGCATTTTTGCACACTTCCTGATGTAATTCATGATATTAAACAATCTGCAGAAACATGAAAGTGTGTCGATGACGACAAAACGACAAAAACAAGACAGAAAATGACAGAAACGATACAAAAAATTAAAAAAACAAGACAGAAAATGACAGAAATGAGACACAAAACAACAAAAACAAGACAAAACGAGATAAAATAACAGAAATGAGATACAAAATGACAAAAACAAGTCAGAAAATGACAGAAAAGATACAAAAAATGACAAAAACAAGACAGAAAATGACAGAAATGAGACACAAAACGACAAAAACGAGACACAAAACGAGACAAAATGAGACAAAACGACAGAAACGAGACACAAAATGACAAAAACAAGACACAAAATCACATACATGAGACAGAAAATGACAAAAACAAGACATAAAATGGCAAAATCAAGACACAACATGACAGAAACGAGACATAAAAGGCAAAAACATCAACAGGGTTGTTGTGGGACACGTTTTATACATAATAATAATTATTGAAAATATTATGTTGATTAAAAAAATTCCCACAATTACAACAGACATCAATGAAAAAATAAAACCAAAAAAAGGAGATTTAAATTTCATTTTAACTGTTTTATTTCAGATCCAGTTTGGTCATCAGGGGGTGGAAGAAGAGAAAAATGTCATTTTAGGGGAAACTCCAGATTTATTTGGTATTTAAAAAATATTTTCAAACATTCTTTTCTCCTAGTTTTTTTTAGATTTGGTCTCAGGAAAAGAACATTTACACAACAACTGCATGTTTCAGGATTTTCTACATGGATTATTTGCAGTTTGACGGGTAAAATATCCTCCAGTTCTGGAATGATCCATAAACTCTCCTTTTAGTGCTTAAAAACTTCATTTAAAGTTGGAAATCTGCAATAAGGAGCATGTTTTGGTGTCTTTGCAGCCTCAGGACATCAGTGAGGGTTTAGTTCTGGTTTTCAGGGTGGAGATTCACATCTTCTTCTGGTCTTTGTCACCTGACAGCCACACCCACCTCACCTGTTCCCAGCTGTCCAATCAGCTCCATTTATTCTCAGCTGCCATCTTGTCATTGTTCTCCACACTCATGTGTTCAACCAAACTCAGTTCAGGTGTTTGAGGCCGATTTGCGGCTGTTTGAACAGTTTGCTTGCATGTGAAGGATGAAGGAGGCTCCTTTGAGGACAGCAATCTCCAAGTTCTGCACAAAAAGTTTAAAGGAATCCACCTTTGAACAGTAGAAGGTCGACAGCAGCAAACGTCAGGTGAGTGGATGCAGTGTTGAGATTTCTCTCTGGAAAGTTCCACCGTCACAAACATCTTAAATTCTGGCAGCTTTCTCTTGTTTGTTTCATGGCTGCTCACACCTCGGCCAATGTTTTGTTAATGGGCCACCAGACATGATGTTGCGTTTCTCAGTAAACATGTACAAAAATAAACCCAGAAACAGTTAAAATTCATCATTAACATCTCTAGCACCATGTTTTACCTCCTTTGGTCTCTTTTTTATGTCATTTCCAACCATTAGAAACCTGCTGAATGAATAAAAAAATCACTCTAAAGCAAAAGTTGAGTTAATTTGCCACTGTTCTGATGAAATTATACTCTATAATCTGTACAATCACTTCAAACTTCAGGTTTTCTCACTTTATAATGTATTAAAATGCTGCAGAACATGGTAGAATATGACAAAAACTGCATTTTCTCAAATATTTACACCAATTTCAAGGGTACGAATAGTTTGAAACATTGCATTTTCAGTAAAAATGTACAAAAACAAACATAGAAACCGTCAAAATTCAACATTAACATCTCCAACACAAAGTTTTACTGTGTTTTATCACTTGCTAATGTCATTTCCAGCCAGAAGAAACCTGCTGAACCAATAAAAATTCACTCTAAAGCAAAGGTGGGATAGTTTGCGGCTTCAGTGGATCTGACTTTAAAGCCACATAAAAGCCTTTTTGCAGGAAACGTTATCGTATAAATTCACATGAAACTTCTCCAACAGGCAGGTGGGTGGAGAGGAAATGGAAGACGAGAGGAAATGTGAGGATTTGGTTGAGAGGAATTAGATTCTGACAGATAAATACGCAGCAGTCGATGCATTTATTGGTTTGTCGTTTCTTACTGTTGCATATTTTATCTGTGGACGTTAAATTATCCATGTTTGTCCGTTCACAGGACCACTGCTGGTTGTTAAGGTTCCCCTTAAACCACAAGAAGGGCGGGAGAAGTATTAAAGTCCTTCACTCAGAAGTTAGAGGAGAAGATCGATACCACTCTTGGTCCATTTTCTTCTGCACATCCAGGGTTTGCTGACCGATGCAGATTTTGAAAGTGGATGTTCACACGACAGTAAGTACGCATCGGACTTCATAAAAACCACAGAAAACCACTCTGAGCTCCTGCTAATGTTTCTGGAAGGATGGAACTTTGAACTTTTTACACTATTTGGAAGCTGGTTGCAGCATGACGGTGATCATCCTCAGTACAGTGGGCGAACAGCACAGGATATCTGGAGATTTTAGAACTTTTCACTGTGCTTGCGCTCTGTCTTCGGAGATTGAGTGGGTCATTGTGTGTCAACAGCTGTTGGAACTTTGTAGGAATGATGGACTGAATATATACAGGGAAGACGTGAAGTTTTATGTGATTTATACAGAATCATTGAATGCAAACTGACTTTTATGTGGCTTTAAACTTGGATGGGCTTTTATTTGTTTATTTATTTTACATTTTCTCTGAAAACACATGATCCAAAGCTAATTATGTCGTCGAAATGACCAAATTTTTGAGAAAATGCAGCAGTAAAACATAAATTTGAACTGTTTCTGTTTGTTTTTGCACATTTTCCTGGAAATGCAATGTCCCAAGTTATTCACACCCTTGAAATATTTAAGAAAATGCATTTTTAGAAATTAATTTCCAGATGTTCCTAGTGATTTCTACCATGTTCTAGAGTGCTTTAATGCACTATAAACTAAAAACAGCTGATGCAGTAGTTCTCTAGTGTGTGTTTTATCATATTTTGCTGCTTATTTATGCCGTTTCCAGTCAGAAATAACCTTTCGTTCACATAGAAACTCCCTATAAATCAAAGTTGTGCGCGGGGATGACTGATGTGGGGTTTAACTGTGGCTCAGCTGGAGACAGCATCCATCTGTACTCCACTGTTAGCATAACCCGCCTCATTATTCCTGTTTGTGTTCTATTATTCAGCTCCTCATTCACATATTTCCTGCTCCGTACGTCTGATGTGAGCTGCAGGGCAGAGCTGAGGACTAACCTTTTCATTCGGAGCTCCGTCGCTCCATCTTCTCCCGCTGAACCTTCACCTCCACTGACGATATTAAGACTTGTGAAAGGTTCCCGGTGCAGGCGGCCATCACTCCTTCCTTCTGTCACTTCTAATCTCCCACTGGGCCTCCGGCTCCCCACTTTCCATCTCCCCGGCTCTGTTGTGTTGCGTTGTGTTTGTCAAAGTGTCTCTCTCTGCTGCTGCTGCTGTTTTCTACTGACCCCAGCACCTGCAGCCGCAACATTCAGGGAGATTATTGGTCTTTTACATCATTTAAAGCAGGGATGTCAAACTCACTTTAGTTCAATGGCCACATATAACCCAGTTTGATCCCCAGTGACCAGTAAAAGCGCAGCACAATAACCTATAAATAACCACAACAATGATCTTTTTACAAAACATTATGAACAACCTGAAATTACTGAAGAAAAATAAATTCAATTTCAACATTATGCCTCAGTTTATCATTTACACATTAAAGCCTACAGATCAGAGTGTCTACAAAGCAACAAAACTGAGCGATATAGTGTTTTACTTTATGATCAAAATGACAAGTCAGACAAAGAAACAACACAAACAAGAGAAAACATTACAAAAATGAGACAAAATGACAAAAAATGAGACCAAAAATGAGACAAAAGCTAGAAAGCGACAAAAAAACATTTTAAAAAAAAAAAAAAAAGCATAATGACAAGAACGGTACACAAAACAACAAATCAGAAAAAAAAAGACAAAGAACAAAAACGAGCCAAAAATATTCCAAAAAATAAGACAGAAAGCAACGAAAAAACAAAGAACAATCTAGTATTTTACTTATGATCCAAACAACTTGTCATGGTCTAGAAATAATTTTCAATTTATAGTTTTACTAATTTACAATCTGCAGTTAATCTGCTGTAATTTTTACACTTTAAAAAGTCGTTCCGCGGCCGGATTGGACCCTCTGGAGGGCCGGTTTTGGCCCGGCGGCCACATGTTTGACACCCCTGCTTTATTCTATACTTAAACTAAAGACCACAGGATTGTGTTTATGCTTACAAAGCTACTTTTTCTATCTAGTTTATGTCACATTTCCCCCGTTATCCTCAATAAATAGAGACAAATAAACAGCTCTTCCCGGTGGCGGTGCAGCCGTGACCTCTGACCTTCCATCGTATCCGGAGAACAAACGACGCGATAACAAACGACACATCGGCCTGGAAGGAATAATCTGCTGTCGGATTTAAAAGTGTAGAGAATCTGGAGAAAGAAGCAACATGAGATTAAAGCCGGTATTTCATCCTCGGCCGTATTCCTTTGCGTTATTGATGTCTGTCGGGTTGCATAAAGTCAGAACAGGTCGACCTGCCGTCGGAAAAACAGCCTAATCTGCTTCCACACAATTACCTGTCCGCCCTCATCCGATTAAGGCTCATAACGCACGTGGAAATCCCTGATATTAGACGGATTAGAGCAGGTAGAATGGTCTAATTACGCCGCGGGCTACAGCGGGCCGAGCAGGAATTAAATATTGATAAATCTATCGTAATGAAATCGGAGAATCCTAATGAAAAACCGCAGTTAACATCCATCTCCCACGCATCAGAAACGTTCCTTCTTTGGCTCGACGAGGCTTTAATCATCGCTGAATTTTCAATTAAATCAGTTTTTCTATAAGAGCAAGTAGCCTGAAGGCAAAGATATGAAAAAACTGCAACAGAAGACACAAACAGATGCGTTAAAATTCAGCTTTTAGTTTTGGTTTAGTAGTTTAAGTTGTAGATTTGTTGCTGTTTTGAGATATTTAGCTTGTATGCTAGTTTGTTGTTTTTGGTTTGGTAGCTGACATTAGTGTAGTTAGAAGACATGTTTTTATTTACATGTCTGTTTTGTGGATTTTGTTTTCTAGTTTACATCTTGGTTTTGTTTTTGTTTGGTGGCTTGCATCATATTTTTGTTGTCATAAAAGCCGTTTTTCTTTTAGACATCTTTCTTTTTTTTCTAGCTCGCAGCATACTTTGTTTTCATTTTAGACATCTTTGTTGGTTTTGTTTGTTGGTTTTGTTTTGTAACGAGAGATTCTTATATGCTTATTGTTTATCATTTCATAGTTTATTTAAAGCAAGATGTTTGTGTTTACATGTATTTGTTGTTGTTTTTGTTTGACAGCTTATGTCATGCTATTTTTAGACTTTTTTTTGTTTTTGCTGTTTTGGTAGTTGTTCAAAGAAAATATGTTTTTGTTCTCAAATATTTGTTGTTATTGTCTTGTAGCTTTTGTTTGGTAGCTCACATCAAAGTTTTGGTTTTGGAAGAAATGTTTTTGTTTACATGTGCGTTTTTTCTTCTTCTCATGTCATAGTTTCAGAACAAGTTCTATTTATGTATGTTGTTGTTTTTGTTTGCTAGCTGACGTCATAGTTTGTTTACACTTGTTTTTGTTTGGTAGCTTCCATCAAAGTTTTGGTATTAGAAGAAATATTTTTTGTTTCCAAAAGTTTGTTTTTGTTTTGTAGCTTCCATCAAAGTTTTGGTATTAGAAGAAATATTTTTTGTTTCCAAAAGTTTGTTTTGTAGCTTACATCAAAGTTTTGGTATTAGAAGAAATATTTTTTGTTTCCAAAAGTTTGTTTTTGTTTTGTAGCTTACATCAAAGTTTTGGTATTAGAAGAAATATTTTTTGTTTCCAAAAGTTTGCTGTTTTGTTTGGTAGCTTATATCAAAGATTTATTGTGACATGAGAGAGTTTTGGTTTGATGTTGTTGATTATGTTTGGCGTAACACATCATTGTTTTGTTAGAACACAAGATATTTTTTTTCCATAAATATGTTATTTGTTGATTTACATCACAGTTTTGTTTACACCTGTTTTTGTTTGGTAGCTTGCATCATAGTTACGTTTGAGTAAAATATGTTTGTTTTTGTTTGTTGGCTTTCATCAAATTTTCAGTATTTAAAGAAATATTTTTGTTTACATGAGTTTGTTGTTTTGTTTAGTAGCTTGCATCAAAGTTTTGTTAGAATAGACTATGTTTATTTACATATGTTTGTTGTTTTGTTTTTGTGTCTTGGCTTCACATCAAAGTTTCAGTATTTAAAGAAATGTTTTTGTTTACATGTGTGTTTTTTCTTCTTCTCATGTCATAGTTTCAGAACACATTCTATTTATGTATGTTGTTGTTTTTGTTTGCTAGCTGACGATATAGTTTGTTTACACTTGTTTTTTTTGTAGCTTACATCAAAGTTTTGGTTTTAAAAGAAATATTTTTGTTTCCATAGGGTTGTTGTTTTGTTTGGTAGCTTACATCAACGTTTTGTTAGAATAAAGTATATGTTGATTTAGATTTTTTGTTTGTTGGATTACGTCAAAGTTTTTGTATTAAAAGAAATAATTTCATTTACATAAGTTTGTTGTTTTGTTTGGTAGCTTACATCAAAGTTTTGTTGGAACAAACTATGTGTTTACATATGTTTGTTGTTTTGTTTTTGTGTGTTGGCTTACATCAACGTTTTGGTATTTAAAAAAATATTTTTGTTTCCATAAATATGTTATTTGTTGATTTACATCACAGTTTTGTTTACACCTGTTTTTGTTTGGTAGCTTGCATCATAGTTACGTTTGAGTAAAATATCTGTTTGTTTTTCTTTGTTGGCTTTCATCAAATTTTCAGTATTTAAAGAAATATTTTTGTTTACGAGTTTGTTGTTTTGTTTAGTAGCTTGCATCAAAGTTTTGTTAGAATAGATGATGTTTATTTACATATGTTTGTTGTTTTGTTTTTGTAGCTTACATCAACGTTTTGGTATTTAAAAAAATATTTTTGTTTCCAAAAGTTTGTTTTTGTTTGGTAGCTTACATCAAAGTTTTATTGTGACATGAGAGAGTTTTGGTTTGATGTTGTTTATGTTTGATGTCAGACATCATAGTTTTGTTTACACCTGTTGTTTTCGTTTGGTAGCTTGCTTCAAAGTTACATTGGCGTAAAATATATGTTTGTTTTTTTTGTTGGCTTACGTCAAAGTTTTGGTGTCAAAACAAACATTTTGTTCACGTGTGCCGTTTGTTTCTGATCACATCATAGTTCTAGAACAAGTGATATTTATGTATGTTGTTGTTTTGTTTACTAGTTTACATCATCGCTTGCTAGAAGAATTTTTTTGGCGAGTGGACGGCTCTTGGAGTTCTGTTTAGTGCTCGCTGTGATACTGTGTGTGTTTCTGAGTTCGTGTGTTTCTGTAGCGGTACAGCGGTGGTAAGTCGCTGTGGTTCTGTCCCTGTTAGGCTTCAGAGCGAACTCCCTTGGAGTCCGTTGGGGGGTCAGTAGTGTGGTGTGAACGTGGTTGGAGCAGTCGTCTCGGGAGCACGTCCGAGGCTGCAGGTGGAGTCGCCGTTTCTCGGTTGCTTCACCGGGCCTACGGGAGATCAGTGCATAAATACCCGCCACAAGTACCACCTGAAGACTAGGGGGGAGATCAGCTAGATTCTGGTTGAGGCAGTTAGAGGGACGGAATCACGGTGACCAGTCAGCTGTTGGAGCTGCAGGGGGTTGGTGTCAGAGCAGCTGATTAAGCCGGTTGATTTTCACTGTGGTTTTGGGTCGGTGCAGAGTAATGGCCTCAGTGGAGGATTTTCTGAGAGCTCCGTCAGAGGAGCTGCTGGACCGCTGTTCACGGGAACAGCTGGTGAAAATAGCGGAGCACTTTAAAATGGATGTGGGGGATAAAAGATTTAAAGAAAATATGAAACACCTTCTTAAAATGAACCTACTCGAGGCAGGGGTTCTCCAGCCTAAAGTTCAGGCTGTCGAGGCTGGTTTAGACTCCGGTGAGTCTGCTGCTTCTGGTGAAGCTTCTCTGAGCAGCTGGAGAGGTTGCTGTTGCTACAAGTCGAGCTGAAAAGACTGGAGCTGGAGGAGCGCAGACTGAGTCTGAGTTCTGCTGGTGTCGTGGGTCAGACTCTTGGAGGTTCGTCTGGTCCTCCACATTCATTTGATGTTTCCATGAATCTGCGGTTGGTTCCTCCGTTTTGTGAATGTGATCCTGACACGTTTTTTTCCCTGTTTGAAAGAGTGGCTGAGACCAGAAGCTGGTCTGACACCGAGAGGACGTTACTCCTGCAGTGTGTTCTTACAGGTAAAGCTCAGGAGGCGTATTGTGCACTCAGTATTGCAGACAGCAGGGTTTATACTTCTGTCAAAGCCGCTGTTCTTAAGGCCTATGAGTTGGTGCCTGAGGCCTACAGACAGAGGTTCAGGTCATGGGAGAAGTCTGGTCGCCAGACTCACATGGAGTTTGCCAGAGAGCGAAGTACACATTTCCATCGGTGGTGTTCTTCACTAAATGTTCATACATTTGACGCTCTGTGTGAGTTGGTTATTCTGGAGCAGTTTAAGGATTCAGTTCCTCCACATATTGCCGTCTATATTAGTGAGCATAAGGTGAAGACAGCGGCCCTCGCCGATGATTATGTACGAACTCATCGGGGGGATTATGACTATCGAGCTCCGGAATCTGGTCAAAGTAGAACAGATAGGTCGGTGTGTAGTCAGGCACAGGGGGACCAGAAGAACATCTGCCACTACTGTAGAGGTAGGGGACACTGGAAGGCTCAATGTCCATTAAAAGGTAATCCTGAAGGTGGGCAGGTGGAGCCTGTGGCGCTCACTGCTCCTGGCAGGAGGTTAACTGGTGCTCTCTCTCCTGGGGTCTGTTCTCACAGATTTAAGGGTGAATCTGCAGTGGTCCATGGGAGGTTGCAGTCTGACTTCTCAGCTTTTGTGTCTGATGGCTATGTGTCACTGGTAGGTAGTGATGGTAAAGTACCAGTTAAGATCCTGAGAGATACTGGAGCGAGCCGCTCATATATTGTGAGTTCTGTGCTGCCGTTCTCTCAGTTCACTGCTACTGGTGGTAAGGTTCTGATGAAGGGAATGGGTTTGGATGTGCTGCCTGTTCCAGCTCATAAACTGTGGCTTGACTGTGGGTTGGTTCAGGGGGAGGTGACCATGGGGGTGCGACCGGCTCTACCAGTCCAAGGGGTGCAGGTTATTCTGGGGAATGACCTGGCTGGTAGCCGTGTGTGGGCTGATGGTCCACCTCAACCTGTGGTAACAGCTTCTCCTGGTGTTGTAGAGTGTTTTCCTGGTGGGGGTACAGCTACCCAGACCATGTGGGCTAGAGGGGCAGAATCAGACCTTGAGCTGAGTGGTACTGAGGATAGTGGGTCCTTCACTGTGGGGTTACCGGATGTTTTTCCTTCTGTTTCTCCCAGTGACCTGGCAGCAGAACAAGTTGATCCCTCCCTCAGTGCAATGTTTGGTTCTGGGCTCTTACATGGGGAGAGCTCTGCGCCAGGTTATCTGGTAAACAACAACAACCTGTTGCTAAGAAAATGGGTGCCAAAGGGGAAAGGTTTCACTGGTGATGCTATTTTTCAGATTGTTGTGCCTTCAGTGTTCCAGGGGGAGGTACTGAGGACATCATATGGTCAGTGTGGACATCTGGAGTTTGTTGTTTTGTTTAGTAGCTTGCATCAAAGTTTTGGTTTTGGAAGAAATGTTTTTGTTTCCAAAAGTTTGTTTTTGTTTTGTAGCTTACATCAAAGTTTTGTTAGAATAAACTATGTTTGTTTACATACATTTGCTTTGTTTTTGTTTGTTGGCTTTCATCAGTTTTGCTATTAAAGCAAATGTTTTTGTTTACAAACGTTTGTTGTTTTTGGTTTGGTAGCTGACATTAGTGTAGTTAGAAGACATGTTTTTATTTACATGTCTGTTTTGTGGTTTTTGTTTTCTAGTTTACATCTTAGTTTTGTTTTTGTTTGGTGGCTTGCATCATATTTTTGTTGTCATAAAAGCCGTTTTTCTTTTAGACATCTTTCTTTTTTTTTCTAGCTCGCAGCATACTTTGTTTTCATGTTTAGACATCTTTGTTGGTTTTGTTTGTTGGTTTTGTTTTGTAACGAGAGATTCTTATATGCTTATTGTTTATCATTTCATAGTTTATTTCAAGCAAGATGTTTGTGTTTACATGTATTTGTTGTTTTTTTTGTTTGACAGCTTATGTCATGCTATTTTTAGACTTTTTTTGTTTTTGCTGTTTTGGTAGTTGTTCAAAGAAAATATGTTTTTGTTTCCAAATATTTGTTATTATTGTCTTGTAGCTTTTGTTTGGTAGCTCACATCAAAGTTTTGGTTTTGGAAGAAATGTTTTTGTTTACATGTGCGTTTTTTCTTCTTCTCATGTCATAGTTTCAGAACAAGTTCTATTTATGTATGTTGTTGTTTTTGTTTGCTAGCTGACGATATAGTTTGTTTACACTTGTTTTTGTTTGGTAGCTTCCATCAAAGTTTTGGTATTAGAAGAAATATTTTTTGTTTCCAAAAGTTTGTTTTTGTTTTGTAGCTTACATCATGGTTTTGTTAGAATAAAGTTTATGTTGATTTAGATTTTTTGTTTGTTGGATTACGTCAAAGTTTTTGTATTAAAAGAAATAATTTCATTTACATAAGTTTGTTGTTCTGTTTGGTAGCTTACATCAAAGTTTTGTTAGAATAAACTATGTTTGTTTACATACATTTGCTTTGTTTTTGTTTGTTGGCTTACATCAGAGTTTTGCTATTAAAGCAAATGTTTTTGTTTACAAACGTTTGTTGTTTGGTAGCTTACATCAAAGTTTTGTTACGAGAGATTTTTGGTTTGATATTGTTGTTTATGTTCGCTGTCATACATCATAGTTTTGCTAGTCCACAATATATTTTTGTTTACATATGTGTTGTTTGAGTAACATCTCAGTTTTGTTTACACTTGGTTTTGTTTGGTGGCTTGCATCACAGTTATGTTAGAATAAAATGCTTGTTTGCTGTTTTGTTGGCTTTTGTTGGCATCAAAGTTTTGGTGTCAAAATGAATTTTTTGTTTACATAAGTCTGTTGTTTTTGTTTGTCAGCTTACATCAAAGCTTTGTTATTACATGAGAGAGTTTTGGTTTGATGTTCTTTGTGTTCAGTGTCATGCATCATATATTTTTGTTTACATATGTGTGTCGTCCTGTTTTAAGTCATGGATTTGTTCACAGCTGTTGTTTTTGTTTGGTAGCTGACGTCATAGTTTAATAGAGGTGTGTGTGTGCTTGTTTTGTTTTGTTTTCCTGGGTCCTGCTTTACGCACTGATGTATCTAATAATGAAATCTAATTCTCTGCCTGTTCATAACTTGCAGCCTCCTTCAACAGGTGACGCCACCCACCAATCTGCTCGTTTTATTTCCCTCACAGCGGCCACATGAACGCTACAGTAAAGAGGGGGAAAAAAAAAGAATAACCCCGAAATAACCCGGTACAATAAATTAGACTTCTCTCCAAATCCGGCCACCTGTTTTCACCGCTTATTGCGCCTCTCCGGCTCCGTCCAATGGGATCGGACGGCAGGTCTGGAGGCGGAGAAATCAGGCGGAGAAGTTGGAGGAGAGAGTGAGAGACAGATTGGGAGAGACAGCGAGCTTCAGATTGAGTGTCAGTCGGCGGAGTCGCATCTTAAATCTCTCTCATCTGAGCGCAGAGCGTCTTTTTTTTATTATTGTTTTTGCGCTCCGCTTTTTACGCACCTTTATTTTGTGAGCGTGTGTGACGCGCAGCCACAGGTTGAGCGATTATTATTTTGTTGGTGCTTTGTATTTTGTTTTGTTTTTTTTTCCCAATCCGTGGATTATTCCTCCTCATCTGGTGTCGACTGTCACCGGATCAAAATGGGCTCCATCGATCCGTCGGCGGTGATCGGGGAGGAAGACGCGAACTGATCGGCACAAGTGAGCGCGGAGGGAGGCAACATCTGTGGGGAAGCGACACGCAAAAAAATCCCCCGAGAAAAGAGAGAGAGGGAGACAGGCGGAGGACCTGTGGAAGGAGCTGCACGCATGAGAGGAGACGGAGCCACCGCAACATCATGATGGGATGGCCGTGACAACATGAAAAAGAAAAAGTGCGCTCTTCATCCAGCCAGCGATTCGAGACAACCACCGTGGGGGACCGGCAGGGACTGAGAGAGGAGGTCGGAGGTAGGTGGAGGAGCAGCAGGAGGAGGAGGAGGAGGAGGAGGGCGCCGTGAAGGTGTCTGGTTATATCACAGGCTGCCTGAAAGTAGGTTATTGTTTTGGATCAATCAAAACGCAGCCAAGTTGTGGTTCACATCAGCCTCACTTCTCAGCTGTCCCTCAGCTCCGGGCTCCCGTCCTCCTGGCGACCAGCAGATGACATTTTCTGGAGAAGCTGGCTGTGGGATGTGAGAGAACAGGGAGACTCTGGGAGCTGACACAGGCTGACTGGGCAGCTGACTCAAATGTGACTCAAGGAAACGGCATATTCCCCCAATTACGACCACTTCCCTTCACTCTGTCTCAGCTTCTGGAGTTCATTAAGCGGCCGTCATCCATCGTGGCGCCCTCCTTCCTCCTCCTCCCTCCCCGTCCGTCCTTCGTTACTACCATCATGATGAATGTGTGTCTGTCTTGACTCTTGTTTCTCTGCCCGTAGACAGGTGCGTGACCATGGAGCCTCCCCCTTCTCTGAGCCTGGCTCTGCTGGGAGGCAGCGAGGACGAGGACCAGCGCTTCCTGCTCCCCCTGGGCAGCATCTCCCATCCGACCGCCGCCGTCGCCAACCAGCCCGGCTCCAACCACTCCAACCACATGGGAGGGTCCAGCCTGGACCGTCTGAATGGCAGCACCCCGTCCCCCGCCACGCCCAACATGCCCCTGGCGTCGCTGCCCAAGTTGCCCCTGTCGTCCTCCGGAGCCCAGCCTCTGCCGCCGCCCATCCCCAACGCCCTGCACCCCACCAGCACGCCGCTGTCCTCCTGCCTGGGCTCGCAGCACAGCCTGAGCGGAGACAACCCGCCCATCTACAACGCCCTCTTTTACTCCTCCCACTCGCCCTCCATGGACCGGGAACGGGACCGGGATCGAGACCGGGACCGAGACCGTGATCGGGGCTGTAAGCACCGGCAGGCCAGTCCTCTGGTGCACCGCCGGGACAGCAACCCGTTCACGGAGATCGCCATGAGCTCCTGCAAGTACACCGGCGGGGTCATGAAGCCGCTGAGCCGCCTCAGCGCCTCCCGCAGGAACCTCATCGAGTCGGACAGCAGCAGCGAAACCAAAGAGGGCGGCGTTTCCGCTGTTGCCGGGGCGACGGGCGGACAGCGGGAAGCCCCTCCCACCTGCTCGGTGACCCAGTCCTCCTCCACCAACCAACCGGCCATCCAGAGTCCTCCGGAGATCGTGATCTCGTCCAAAGAAGACTCGCCGTACCCCCGGGCCGGGTATGACATCACCGACTCCACGTCCAACCAGATGTCCATCTACCACCAGAACCACGCGCTGGTTGAGAGCCGGCGGGCGCAGTCGGGGCGGGGCAGCCGGCAGGGCGGGGTCGGGGCGCCGGGCGCTGGGGCCCGGGGCAGCACCTCCAAGGCCTCCAAACGGAAGAACCAAAACATTGGCTATAAGCTGGGGCACCGCAGGGCGCTGTTCGAGAAGAGGAAGAGGCTGAGCGACTACGCCCTCATCTTCGGGATGTTTGGCATCGTCGTCATGGTGATCGAGACGGAGCTGTCGTGGGGCGTTTACACCAAGGTGAGGAGCGACTCTTAAACGGGCACTACAGGGATTGTCTTGGGCAACTTAACGCCTCAGCAGCTGTAAAATCAGTGTAGCAAAACAACCAGCTCTGAAATTTACACAAAGAGTTCTGAAACAAATTTAGCAGGCAGGAAGCATCATGGGAAATGTAGGAGCGAATGTAGCTGCAGTTTTAGCGCTTGATAGTATCTCGTAGGGCTGCACAATACTGGAAAAAACACATGGACCAGCGGTGCACCCAATGTTTTCCTAGTGGTTCTGCAGCTTTAAAACATCAAATATTTTGATGAAATTACACAAGAAAGTGTTGAATCCAAACTGGGAGGGTGGAAAAACACGGGAGTTTACCAGGCAGGAAGCATCATGGGAAATGTAGGAGCAAATGTAGCTGGAGTTTAACCCTTTACAATATGTCTTAGGGCTGCATGAAGTTGGGAAAAACAGGCATTGCGATATTTCGTTGTTTACTTTCTGCCTCTTGTTTTCTTTCAAATTTCCACAAAAACCCAAAAAACAGAAGTGAAAGGAACTCATGTCGTGTCCTTTCCCAAATCAGTCCTGTGTGCCTTCAGTTTTGCAGCAAAACAATCTTAATGAAGGACCTGTCATTGCAACATTTTGTTTTTTAGCTTGTTTTTTTTTTCATGAAGTTTCTATAAAAACAGGAAAACAGAAGTAAAAGACACATCGTGTATTAAATGCGTTTCCAGTTTTGCATCAAATCAGCTTCTATTGGGGAACTGACATTGCAGTGTTTTGTTTTTCTGGAATATTTATCGACAAAATACTGGAATATTCACCAGATTGCTTGCTATTTGGAATGAATCAATCATTCTGCATTTGCATTGAAAATGAAAAACTATTTTAAAAAAGTAAATTGGAACCGTTCCCATGTGGTGTAAATCTGGCAAAGATGTCCAAAGTAGCTGCTTTGCTTTGGATGGCATTCAGATCTGGTTTTGTGCTGCTGATTTAAACAATCCAACAAATAGTTTCCCAGTTAAGCATTTCCATGTGGAGCCTAGACGTCAACAACTGTGTGTCCAGTAAATGAAGTCTAAAAAAGTCCAAGAACCCTTAAATGAGAGTAAATAATGCTACATTGGACAGACTTTTCTAGCTTGCATTGCGATGCTGAACGAATATATCTTGCAATCCTGTCATTTCGCACGCTTCTTGATTCTTTTAAATCGGTCTCTCGCAGCATTTTGGACGTATAAATTGCTGGATTTACCCTTTTAATGTCACTACATGACGTCCAAGTCCACAAATGCGACACCAGGTGGCACATGATGGTTGTATCTTCTGGATGTGGATGCATTTCTGCATTTTCCGTTGGTTTTTGCTTTTATTTTGTCAGTAGAGCTGCAACTAATGATTATTTCCATTGTCGATTAGTTGCTTTGTCCAAAAAATGTTGGAAAATGGAGAAAAATGGTGAAAAATGACCATTAGTGCTTCACAATATCTAAGAGGACAGAAATATCTCCATTTTAGAAGCTGCATTTCCAGAATTTAGACTTTTTTTCTTCAAAAATAATGACTTAAATTGATGAATTGTCAACTGCCAATGAGGCGAGGCCGAGCAACAGTGTGAGAGCGACGTTTTGGTTTGGTTTTTGCATTTATTTTGTTGTTAGGGCTTCAACTAATGATTATGTCCATTGTTGTCAAGAAAAATGGTGACAAATGTTGGAAAATGGAGAGAAATGTCGGAAAATGATGAAAAATGTCGATCAGTGATTCCCAGAACCCAAGATGACCAAACGGTCACGTTTTAGAAGCTGCGTTTAGAGAATTTTGACTCTTTTTCTTTAAAAAAATGACTCAGATTAATGAATTGGCGATCAAAACACTTGGTGGTGAATGCATTACTTGGGAACTTGTTGATTTGTCGATTAATTTTTGGAGTTTTGTGTGTCAGTAGCCAGTCAACAGCAATGAGGAGCTTCTGAGAAGTTCCACCAGCTAGATTGACCCTCCAGGCCGCATGTTTTTGCAGATTTAGACCCAGTTTAACCGCTTTATCACCAAATCCAGCCTCTCAGACGACCCCGTGTTGTTTCGGGGGTCGTGTTCGGCGCTGACCGGCCTCCACAGTTGCATCTTCTGGGTGATGTAGCGGCGATGCAGAGGGCATGGGGGGCAGATTATCAGTCGGAGGCCAGGATCTCATTTGTCTGTGTAATGGGGAGTGTAATAGGCTGAATCGGCCCCTGGCTGCTGTTGTCTGTTTATTTTGTGAGAGCGCCGGCGAACCTTCCTGCCGTAAAAAGATCCTCCAGCGAAGGTCCGTCCTCGTCACACGGCGCCGTTTCTCTTTAGCTAATAAGGCGGAAACGTTCCTTCCACTTGCGCGGCTCGCCACATATGGATGATTGATCATGTGAAGCAGGGATCACGTCAGATCTCCAGGTGGAGGCCAGCTGGGTGTGTCTCTGCTCGGCTTCTGTTCCGAGTCTTTCTCTTATTCGTCATCGCTGGAGGGATCTTCTGTTTCGCCAGCTGTCTTTTGCTTCTTTCCTCTCCCACTCGTGACTTTATGAAAATCGCTGTTTTTTTTTTATTAATGAAAACGCCCGATCCTTCCTCCTCCTCTTCTTCTCAAAGGAGACGGCCGGCACTTTCGCTTTCTGTCTCTCCTCGGTCGTCTCTTTCATGTTTTCCCCTTCGCTTTCTCTGCTCGGCTCCTCGTGGGCGTCAAACTGGGGGAGTGCGATCGGAAGAGAGAAGCCGGGAGAATGAAAGTCTGTGGAAGGAGAGCGAGAGAGAAAAAAGGCGATAATGAAAAGCCTGATTTAAGTTCCGATCGATGCAGCCTTCGTCTGAAACGGTCCAACGATGGACACCTGCAGATCTGAGCACGTTGCATTGATTAATCATTGAGTCGTCTGGTGGACGAAGTTGAGGAAGGACATTGTGTAAAACTAAATCTTCTTTAAAGGGAGAATCCACTCAGTTAAATCTGCCTTAGAATCCATCATGAATAGATGTTTTTTCCTTTAAATTTGACTCCAACAAACCCTGACTTGGATAACTGAAGCGGCTGGTTGTTGATGATGAATGGTGGAGGACGGAGTAAAGGTGGAGCAGTGCTTTAAAGCAGTTGAGTGAGGAAAGCTTTGAATGATTCCTCGTATTGATTATTGATAATCACTCACCCACGCGTGCACCAGCCCTCCCCCGCTTATATACGCTGCACATTGGAAGTGGAGGACTATTTTGTGTATTCTCTGTAGAGAATTTTGACTTGTTTTCTTTTTTTAAAAAAAAAAAAAGGTCTCAAATTGATGAATTGAGTATCTAAACAGTTGGTGTCGATGCTCAATCTATTTTTGCATTTATTTTGTTAGTAAGGCTGCAACTTATGATTACTTCCATTGCTGAGTAGTTGCCTTGTGAAGAATAATAATGAAAAATGGTGAAAAATATCCATTGATGAAGCTGCATTTGGAGAAATTTGGATGCCTTCTTTTAAAAAAATGACTCAAATAGATGAATTAAGTATCAAACAGTTGTTATCCATGCTGAAACGATATAGTTTTGCATTTATATTGGTAGTAGGGCTGCAACTGATGATTATTTCCATTGTTGAGTAGTTGTTTGGTCAAGAAAAATGTCGGAAAATGGTGAAAAATTGCGAAAAATTGTGAAAAATTTAAGAATATGGTGAAAAATATCCATTGATGAAGCTGCTTTTGGAGAACTTTGGATGTCTTCTTTTAACAAAGAGTCAAATAGATGATTTGAGTATATAACTATTAGAGTCAATGCTAAAACGACATACGTTTGTGTTTATTCTGCTAATAGCGCTGCAACTAATGATTATTTACGTTGTTGATTAGTTGTTTTGTCAAGAAAAATGATGAAAAATGGTGAAAAATGTCAGAAAATGATGAAAAATATCCACCCGTGAAGCTGCCTGTAGAGAATTTTGACTTTTCTTTAAAACGGCAGACAAAGATGATCACTGAAATACACACCCGTGTATTTATATACATCCTGCTAACAGCCTGTACTTTGGACAGTAGCTGTAAACTACATGCCAGCATGTGCACATCTACCAAAGGTCCAGCTGCTCTATCCTGCTCCCAAAAATAGAGATGAAGAAGAAGAATGGAACTAAACTGGGTGGGTTGGATTGTGTGGAGTGTGTGTGTGTGTGTGTGTGTGTGTGTGTGTGTGTGTGTTGGAGGCTGGCAGGTTAACAGTGGAGGACATGGTGTTCCTGACTGTGGGTTTAGTGAGCAGCGTATGTATATTCATGTTCAACAACAGATTTTAAACCCTGTCAGCACGTCGTGGCGCCGCCGCTCAGATTTTCCATTCATCGCCTTCATAGCAAATGTCACCGCGCACGGTTCAGCTAGCTTAGTGATATCAGGAAGATGAGTTGTAGATGGTGAGCGTCAGATGATTCATAGTTGTCTCCTGACAGTAGCTGCGTTACGTCTAAGTTCAAATGTACGGCATCAAATTAAACGCAACGAGTTCAGAATTATTATAACTACAGGATTCAAAGTAGGTGGTCTATGCCACAAAAGTCAGTTCAGTGCACAAATGTCTTCTTTAGATGCTATTTTTTCCAGCTGCTCTTTGCTGGAGGGTTTGTGTTGCTTTAATTTTCTCTTTAGTGCGTTGGATGGTTCTCCTGCTGGAATATTCCTCTTCCTCCAGCTTCTTGTCTGCCAGAATTTAGGTTTATCCTCAGATATTCATCATAAATATCATCTCCCCAACACCTTTTGCTCTCATGCAGCCACATATCATCATACTTCCACCTCCGTGCTTCACTGTCAGGACTATGCATCCACTGTGGTAGTCCTGGTCAGGTTCACACCAAACATCTGGACTCCATCTGAGACCAACTCATTTATCTTCATCTGACCAAAGAATGTTCTCTTGACATTAAGTCGATTTACGTGTCTTTTAACAAAGCTTAACATTTTAGTTTTGGACTGAACGGCAGGCAAGAATGTTTTTCTTGGCCTCCATCCATAGAGGTTGATGTTCTTCACTGTCTGAGCTTCACAGAAACTCTGGTTTCCATTGATAACTCCTGAACCGAGTCTGAAGCAGCTGCTGTCTGGTTTTCACAGCTGGATTGTGAAAGCAGTTCACTGTCTGTGGAGTCATTTTAGGAGCTCTGATTAGTGGTACTATGACTCCTTCTATACCTCCTGATTACTGCTGACACAGATTTTTAATTTATCCCTGATCTTTCTGTATTTGTTTCCATCTTAGTGAAGTTTCACAGTCTGATTTTTCACTTCCTCTGTTCAGTTCTTTTCCGTTTGAAGCCATGATGCAGACATAGACTCAGTCCATAGGTCCAGAACTGAGAAAGTTCTGCTGTTCCAGCTCATTTTAGAACCATGTTAATGTTTGAAATCACAGGTGGACTACCTTTTGTTGCTAAGTTGCTACTTTGTGGCTTGAATTTTCCATATAGTCTCTCTGAAGTTTTCGTTTTTGATTGATTGTTGCAAATCCTCCAGTGCTGAACTCAGAAATAAAGCAATTATTGAGAGGTGACCTGTTTCACTTCTCCTTTACACTGCAGAAACTGTCCCCGTGTTGAATCTTCAGCAGTGTGAGCAGTAAATTGCTGTACTGTAAATATTCACTCACAGATGTTGAGGCCGGGTAGATTATGCAGGGAGAATATTGGATGATGAAATAATTCATGAATGTGAAATAATTTAATTTGCTCTCAGGCGGAATGCTGACTTTTCATACAAAATGCTTTAAAAGCTTTTAGAATTTGCCACCAGGGCTCCTCTACTGTACGATATTTTTAACCCCACGTGTCCCTTAATGATCCGAGCCTCCGGTTCTGCGGCGCCGACCTCGGACCTCGACTCCTGGAAATGTTAACAGCAGTATGAGTACAGTTGCTCTTAAAAGGCTTCTATTACTGATTTTATTAGGGAACACGAGGTCCCGGGGTTTAGCTCGCGCCTCTATCTGAGAATAACCGGGACCTCAGCATGTCGCCGTCAGATCAATAGATCATTTGGCTGTTTCATGCCTGCCACGGCTATTATGAGGGAATGCGCAGCTGTTGTCACCTGTCAATGAGGCGAGGCCCAGCGGGGGCGTGTCCAGTGTGAGAGCGACGCCCACCTACTGCCTGTTTCTCACCACCGTCATTGATTAGCGGCAGCAGCTCCTGGTTTTCCTTCTTTCATTCATTCCTTTTTCTTGCTGACACAGTTTTTGCTGCTTTTGCTCGTGTTTTCTGCAACCAGATCTTCCTTTTCAGTGATTCTCTGCTCATTTTACTGCACATGTGGAGCCTCCATGTCAACAAGTTATGTGTCTTGTAAATACAGTTAAAAAAAAAACTCCATGAACCCTTAAAAATATTGTAAATGATGCTCTACCAGACGGGTCTTTCTTGTAGATTAGTATTGAAAATGACAGCCGTTAACTTTGCACTGCTGATGCTGAAATGCTGTATCGGCTGCTTTCCTCTCATAATCTGCCCTCGCAGTATTTTGGACGTAGAAATGGTTGGATTTATTTTGTTAGTAAGGCTGCAACTAATGATCAGTTGTTTTGTCAAAAAAAAAAAAAAACTGGTGAAAAATATCAGGAAATGGTGACGAATATCCACAAAATTATTCACATTTTAGAAACTACCATTAGAGAATTTTGACTTGTTTTCTTTAAAAAAAAAAAAAAAGATTAAAATTGATGAATTGAGTTTCAAAATAGTTGGTGTCAATGCTGAAGCCTTTATTTTGTTAGTAAGGCTGCAACTAATGATTATTTCCATTGTCAGTCAGTTGTTTAGTCAAAAGCAGATGTTGGAAAATGGTGAAAAATGTCGATCAGTGATTCCCAAAACCCAATATAAGGGAAAACACTCACATTTAGTAACTGCATTTGGAGAATTTTGGCTGTTTTTCTATAAAAAATGACTCAAATGGATGAATTGAGAGTCAAAACAGTGGGTGTCAATGCTGAAACTATATATTTTTGTGTTTGTTTTGTTAGTAGGGCTGCAACTAATGATTATTTCCATTGTTGGTTCGTCGTTTTGTCAAAAAATAGCCAGAAATTGGGGGGAAATTTCGATCAGTGATTCCCAAAACCCAAAATAACGGAAAATATTCACAGCTAATAGCTGCATTTGGAGAATCTTGACTTGTTTTCTTTTTAGAAAATGACTCAGACTGATGAATCGTTGCCACCTGTCAGTGAGGCTGAGCTTACTGCCTGCTTCTCACCATAAGCATCAATGATTTCATTGATTAGCTCCTGATATTCCTTCCATCCAGCCTCTGTTTCCCTCGGCCAGTTTTAAATATGTCTCCGTTTCCCTGGAGGGGGTCATTGCCATCTCAGCAGGCTGACAACTTCCCCCCCTGCACCGCTTCCCTGACATTTACTGTTAGACCTTTCCTCCGCCGGGCCTTTTACCGCCCGTCAGCTGGTGCCATGTTCACGATGGGAGGAATTAAACCCACCAAGCATATTCTCTAAAGTAGCTATCAGCTATCTGAGCGCTAGTGCACGGCTCCTCCTCCTCCTCCTCTTCCTCCTCCTCCTCCTCCTCTCCTCCTCCTCCTCCTCCTCCTCCTCCTCCTCCTCCTCCTCCTCCTTCATCTTCCAGATCTCGGGGACCTCGGGTCCCACAGGTCTTGTTACTAACAGGTACAAAGATGCTCGTTTTTTTTTTAATTTTAATGTCGTTGCATCACGGCTACGCTGCCTCCATGCGTGTTGCTACACATGTGTGTGTGTGTGTGTGTGTGTTGTCGTCGGTCGGCAAACAATCCCCCACGTCTCCTCTGTGTACACACACCTATGGAGCGCCGTCTTTCTGTTTGCAGCCCTGTCACATTAGCGCCCAACTGATGCACCTGCTAAAGGGTGTGTGTTCACATGTCCCTTTGTCTGGATTTAATGGAGTGTGTGTGTGGCCATCACGGTGTGTGTGTGTGTGTTTATCCTGGTGAGGTGACATCGCTCCTCTGTCTACTGCCTGTTTCCCTGGAGACTGATTGCAAGAAGGCATCACTCTGACAGGGAGGGACCCCCAAGGCTAAGCTGCTGCAACACACACACATGCACGTGCACATACACACGTGCACGTTCATATTCACTGATATTCATTAGCAGCACATGTAGCCAGCGACTTATGGCCACCAGAGTAAAGTAAGAGACGAGTATTTGCTGCTACATCTGTGTCAATAAGGGGTGAGATGGGGACAACGAGGGGCGAAAAGCCACCCCTCTAAAAACAAGAAAAGAACTTAGTTCAAGGAACTTTTACCTTGGAATAAGTGAAAAAATCTGCAAATAGAACAAGTGAAAAACGGCTTGGTCAGATTTCTTGAAATAAGATCTGATATTTAGAATATAGAGATCTTAAAATTAGCTGGTGAAACTTATTTTAAGCTCTATTTTACCAGGATTGTCAAGCTTAGGTGTCTTAAAATAAGCCAGATATGCAAAAAAAAAAAATAGATAGTTTTTCACTCAAAAATAGATTTTTGCTTTCATGTAACCTCCTAATTTGAGATGTATTAACCCTCCTGTTGTCTTCATTTACGGGCACCAAAAAATATTGTTTCCTCGTCTGAAAAAAATTCAAAAAATCAGCAAAAAAATTCCCCGAATTTCTGAAAATTTGCAGAAACCTTCAGGAAGAAAATTCCAATAATTCCTTTAAAGTTTCCCTTAAAAGTTTTTTTTTTTTAAATCCCCCAAATTTGGCAAGAAAACTCTTGTAAATATTTTCAAAAAATGAGTAAAAATCTTCCAAAAAAAATCCTAAAATTATCTAAAGTGATTCCATATTTATCAGTAAAGCTTCTAATATTTTCTTTAAGAACATTCACCTAAAAACCAACAGTATGCGGACGGATATCTTAAAACGCTTAAATCACACTTTTTGATCTTGTTTCAAGGACAAGCTTGTCTTAAATCTAGAGTCATATTACTGTTCTACAACCTAAAATAAGTAAAATTCATCTTAAATTTTGTACTCAGCATGAATGTTTAAAAAGCAAATGTCTACTCTTGAGTTAAACACAACAAATGCTGTCAAAACACGACTAAATATTAGGATTTCTAGCCATGAGAAGACATTATATCTCAAAATGCTCCAATTAATCTTTGTAATCTTATTTAAAGTAGAAGATGGTCTTTTTTTTTTTTTGTCTGCATTTGTTCTCATTGTTTAACTCCACAAAGGGGGAGTCAACACTGTGTGAGATTGATGCATATTTTAGTCTTGCAGCCAAATATTTTAATATTTAGTGCATGTGTGTGACCATCACCAGCCCTCCCTGAAAGCTAAGCAGACATTCTTTATTAGAATTCCCTATTATAAGCCAGGGAGGGCAGTGCTACACCTCAGTGGTGTGTGGGGGAAACAAAGACTGGACAGGACGAACAGGATGAACAGAGATAGAAACTAACAGGCGGTGCTATTGCAGTTAAAGATTGTAAGGTGGTGTGTTATTCCCAACTACTAACTGCCCATCAATAAAAATAAATAAATAAATAAATAATTTGAAAAAAGAAAAGAAAACCAAACCAGCACAAAAGAAAAAGAGATTCACTAAATAAATAATTAAACAAACGGTACTGAGCACCATAATTGTGGATGTCTTGATAGTATAGAATAGAATAGAATAGAATAGAATAGAATAGAATAGAATAGAATAGAATAGAATAGAATAGAATAGGCCAGAAGAGGATACTAGTGCAGGAGAGAATGAGTTTAGGGTAGAGACTCTGGAGAGATTCTCAGCACATTCTGGCGGGTCCCATCATTCGCTGAAATGGGACTCGGCAGTAGCTGGCGAGACCTGATCAAACATGCAAGTGTGAAGGACCCCGAAGCCCAGAACAGCAATCACGGCAAGGCAGGGCCAAGCCAACAGGGCACCCCTCACCCCGGGCCGTAGGAGCCACAGGGCGGCGCCCCCAGAGAGCCACCGGGGCCCCCAGAGAGCCACCGGGGCCACCGTGAACGACGCGAACCCGGAGAACAAGAGGGAGCAGCTACCGACACCCCCAGTGCACCAAGACCGACCCAGGCGGCCCGGGGCACGAGGACCCACCCGCCACCCAAACCCCAACCCCGCCCACCCCAGCCCCCACCAAACCCCCCACCCCACCACCCGACCCACCCACCCCCACCCCCTCCCTCGAGGGGGCCAACGGCCCCACGCAGCCAGGAAGCCAGACACAGGGGCCGAGCGGCCCACCGAAGGGGTGGCAACCAGCCCATCACAAGGCAGGCCGCCACCGGGAGCCGGTCAGAGGAAATCGGAGCCGGGACCCGATGCGAGTCCAGAGGGTAAAAATGGACAGTGTGGTGGGGCCCGGCGACGCCAACAGGGAGGCACCCCGCATACCCCCCGCACCAGGCCCCAGGCGAGCGCAGTACACCCAGGGCCCCCACTTCCCCGCAATGCGCCCTGACAACCCACCAGGGCAGAGCCACCACATGCCACCAGCCCGTAGTACAGCTACAGCGCCCACCAGGACGGCCAATCCAGCCCCTCTCTCTGCCCATGTGCTGAAATAAAGAGCTATTTTATTGTTTGCAAAATCAGGGTTGTGCCAGATTGGGGAGAGTATACTGGGTTTTAATTGGG
>CM049573.1:2975109-2987833 GCA_027123335.1 Amphiprion clarkii
TTGTTTGCAAAATCAGGGTTGTGCCAGATTGGGGAGAGTATACTGGGTTTTAATTGGGAGCCTGTGATTTCCAGTGCTTTCCACCAAGCAGACAAGGTGGAAGCGATCATAGGGTTCTTGAAGCAGGAATGATGTTTAAGGGCGGAAGTGATAAAGGGAAGGTCAGAGATTTTGATCTGGTTACAATCTAACTGTTCTAGTTCCAGCCAGGAGTTATATTCTTCATGTGGATGTATCCATTTGGTGAGATATTGTATTTGGTTGGATAAATAATAATATATGAAGTTGGGAGCCTCCAGTCCCCCTTTGGATTTATTCTTCTGGAGGGTAGTCAAACTGATTTTAGCCTTTTTATTCTTTGAGTAGAATTTACCAATAGCGGAGTCTAACGATTGGAACCACTTTGATGTGGGTTTAAATGGAATCATGGAGAAGAGATAGTTGA
This sequence comes from Amphiprion clarkii, assembly GCA_027123335.1. Lineage (NCBI taxonomy): Eukaryota > Metazoa > Chordata > Actinopteri > Pomacentridae > Amphiprion > Amphiprion clarkii. The sequence goes on from CM049573.1 coordinate 2,975,555, forward strand.
TTTTAGGTAATATTTTCATTTTGACTGTAGCTATTCATCCCAAAAGGGAGATGGGGAGGTTGTTCCAATGCCTCAGATCATCACAGACTTTGTCCAAAAGTGGAGTGAAGTTCAGGTGAACTAATTCTGAGAGTTTGGAGGAAATATTTATGCCCAGATATCTGATGTTGCCAGTAGGAAAAGAATAATGTGAGTTTTGAACTGCGGGATTCCACGAGTTTTCTGTTAAAGGTAATATAATTGATTTTGACCAGTTGATGGAATAATCTGAAAGACGCGAGAAGGTTGTGATGAGGTTAAATACTTCCTTTACTGAAGTTTTAGGTTCTTGTAGATAAAGTAAAATGTCATCTGCGTATAGGTTAATTTTATGTTCAGACTCCAGAGCGCAGATACCTTTGATATCGGTGTGCTGACGTACAGCTGTTGCTAATGGTTCGATAAAGATCACAAACAATAAGGGAGAGAGTGAGCATCCCTGTCTCGTTCCCCTTTGCAGACTGAAGCTTTGTGAAGTGATCCCATTAGTGGTGACTGTAGCCTTGGGTGAGTTGTACAGAGTTGATACCCACTGGATAAACGATTCTCCGAAGCTAAATTTGTGGAGCACAGCAAAGAGAAAGGACCAATTGACTTTATCAAAGGCTTTTTCTGCGTCCAGTGACATAACAATAGCTTCTTTGTAGTGGCGTTGTGTCAAAGAGATTAGATTTAGAAGTCTTCTGATATTGTTGGTGGAGTGTCGGCCTTTTATAAATCCTGTTTGATCGCTGTGGATTATTGACGGGATGAGTTTTTCCAGCCTAGAGAAGTGTTTTTTTAATTAATATCTTTCAGCTTGTTTTGAGTTTATAGCTCAGCTTTCTGTATCACTAAAAGGAAATGGTACCTTCTCATAGTTACAACCCAAATTAGTCAGCAAAAAATACAAACAACAGTCCAAGTTCTTAAGGAGCACAAAAGCAATTTTCACATCATTAACCTCAGATGAAGCTTCATTTGCACTTCCACTGTCATTAAAACTCTCCAGTGTCAATAAGAAACTGTCATAATTTCACAGTTGGACCACATTTTTTGTTGCATTTTGGAGATGCTGCAACTCAATTTTGGCCAATTTGAGTCCGTTTTAAGTCATTTTGGACAATTTTTGAGCTATTTTGGACAATTTTCAAGTCATTTAGGACCATTTTGTTGCGTTTTGGACATTTTTCAGCTCAATTTTGGCAAGTTTGAATTCGTTGAAACCATTTTTAAGTCATTTTTGGACAATTTTTGAGTTATTTAGGACATTTTTGATGCATTTTGGACGTTTCAACTTAATTTTGGCAAGTTTGAGTCCGTTAGGGCACTTTTTCAGTCATTTAGGACATTTTACAGCAAATAAACTAAAACACAGATGAACTAACTTTTACTTTGCTGTGTCTGATACAGCGTTACCTGCTGTTTCTTGATTCTAGCATCTTCTTAGAGAACCGGAACACTATAAAAAGCAATAATTCATGTGCATCGGTGACAGTTTTACACCAGAACATTCCTAAAGACAAACAGCTTGATGAACACCCGGACAATGAGAGCTTAATTAGAGGAAATAAATGAAGTGGACAGGGTGTAATATGGTCCCATGGTGTATATTCCAGGATTTAAAAAGTCACGGTGACCGGCCGAGACATTTCCAGCTCATAATCCACCTGTGACGCCACCGCCGGTCGTTAATTATTGAGTTTTGGAGGCGCTGAGAGGCAGGAGGTCTTTGAACTTTGGACGGAGACGTTTCCTCGCTGCTTCCCGTCTTTATGCTAACGCTAATCATCTGCCGGCTTCAGCTCTGATCGATCTCCTCATCCGACTCCCAGCAAGGCGGCAAATAAGCGTATTTCACATATTATAGAGCTTTAAGTGGCTGTTAGGGCAGCGGATATGTCGTTTTATTGACGTAATGTGAATTAACTCAAACGCATCAGGTTACAGCTGTTTTTGCTGCTTCGTACGAAAAGAAAACTTCTCATTTCCCATCATCCTTAAGGGATTCTGTAAACTTTATTCAAACACAGTTTGTTGGCTCCACATGTGCAGCAAACTGAGCAAGAAACATGAAAAAACCCTGAAAAGGAAGATTCTCGTTGCTCAATTCGACCAAAAACGGGGTGTCTGGCCACAACCCGAGGCAACTATAGGTTTAAATCAGCAAAGGTGTTGCTCACCCCGTAAAAAAAATAGCTTTTTCTCCTTTCAAATCTATTGATACACAGCCTGCAGTTCAGCCGAGAAGTCCTTGAATTGTTTTCTCTCATCATTTTTTCAGAGAATTTGATGCAAATGGTTTATTTTTGGCAAATTATAAAACAAAATATGTTTAATGAAGTGTTTTTTAATGAAATATCATGATTTTTCAGCTTAAATTTGGTTAATTTTTCTAACAAAACTGCACACCACACATGGCTAGTTCAGAGACTATCCAAAAGTTGGAATTTCAGCAATTATTTTAGTTTCTATAGGTCCTTTCTCTGATAGACGGTGTCATTTTGGCAATTTTTAATAAATAACATGCCCTGCAACTCAATTTTGACAAGTTTGAGTCCGTTAGGGCAATTTTTGAGTCACTTAGAACATTTGTGGTGCATTTTGGATTTTGGATGTTTCTATTTTGGCAAGTTTGAGTCCGTTACAAAGATTTTTAAGTCCTTTTGACAAATTTTGGGGTAATTTTGGACATTTTTTGAGGCATTTAGGACCGTTTTTGTTGCATTTTGGAGATGTTTCAACTCAATTTTGGCAAGTTTGAGTCCGTTAGGGCAATTTTTGAGTCATTTTGGATGTTTGTGGTGCATTTTGGAGATGTTTCAAGTCTGTTTTGGCAAGTTTGAGTTGGTTACAACCATTTTAAGTCAATATGACCAATTTTTGGGTCATTTTGAACAAGGTCTTTTTATTTATTTTTAACAATTATATAAACAAACAAGCAGAACAATGTAATACAAACTGTAATGAAATAATGAAATTCGAAACCCCCCCACCCCCATCATCCCAGTGCTGGACCGCTGGTGTTCCTTGGTTACATACATTCATTTCGAGAAGGACCAGTCCATTGATGTCCCACAGCACTGTGCAAGTGCTTAAGCTACACAGACATCTCAGTGACTGACATACCTTCAACAAAGGAGATGAACGGCTGCCAGGTCAAATAGAATTTGCTGATGGAACCCCTGATAGTATACCTGATTTTTTCAAGGTGGACATGATTTATAACTTCCTTAATCCATTGGACATATGTAGGAGGGTGAGCGTCTTTCTATTTGAACAAAATGAGCCGTCTAGCCAGCAGACAGCAAAAGGCCATCATGTTTAGCTGATGCCCTGTGAAGACCGCCTCTGCCGGAGCCACGCCAAACAATGAAATCAATGGGGATGGATCCCCTGTTCTCGCACAGATCTTAGAAAAAGTCTGAAAGATGGTTTGCCAGAAGCCGAGAAGGCTAGGACATGTCCAAAACATATGCAAAAGTGTGGCCGGCGCTTGTTTGCAGCGATCGCATGTTGGGTCGAAATCTGTTTTTATTTTTGATATTCTGGTTTTAGTCCAGTGGAGCCGATGTACAATTTTAAACTGGATAACGGCGTGTTTGAGGCAGATGGATGACGAGTAAATTCTCTGAATGATTTTTTGCCAGATGGCTTCTGAGATTCTCTCACCTAAATCTGATTGCCATTTATCCTTAAGAGAGTCCAGATTTGTAAGGTTATATGTATTAAGCAACTTATAGACTCCACTCATATTTTGCTTTTTATCAGCTTGAAGTTTGAAAATGGAATCAAGTATGGATGCATCAGGACGGAATGGGAAAGTAGCAGAATTAGTGACAACAAAGTCTCTGAGCTGTATATATCTATAGAAATGTGATTTCTGAATACTGAATTTACGCGATAGCTGCTCGAATGAGGCAAATGTATTATCAACATAGAGATCATACAGTGTACGAATCCCCTTGGTGTACCATACATTAAAGGCTTCGTCCATAACTGAGGGAAAAAACATGTGGTTTTTGACTATCGGTGCGACATGTGAGAGGCCGCTAGTGTTGAAAGTACGCCTAAACTGATTCCAGATTTTAACCGAATGGATGATGGTGGGATTCAAAGTGAAAGTTGATATGGGCTGTTTGAACGGTAGGTTGGAGCATAACAGAGCTTCCAAACATGTAGATTTAACAGACGATCTCTCCAGACCTGTCCATTCAGGATCTTCGATGTCACTCCTCATCCAATATAACAAGGTTCTAATATTGGCCGCCCACTAATAATGTATGAAATTTGGTAGCGCCATGCCTCCAACCATGCGAGGTCGCTGCAAAATGTTTTCCTTCATTCTGGGGCATTTCTTATTCCATATGAAGGATGATATCTGGCTGTTCAGATTGGAAAAAAAGGATTTTGTTAAAAATATGGGAAGACTTTGAAATAGATAGAGAAACTTAGGAAGTGTGTTCATCTTGATAATGTTGATTCTACCTCCAAGAGATAGAGGTAGGAGGTCCCAGCGTTCAAGGTCCCATTTCAGGTTACGTAAGAGGGGATGATAGTTAGCTTTATAGAGATCTTTGAAGTCGTGTGACACCCATATGCCCAGATAGCTGAACTTTTTAGAGCTGATTTTGAAGGGAGTTGTAGTGAGATAGTCATCAACTACTGAGGAGACTGGCATAAGTTCACTTTTTTGAAGGTTGACTTTGTATCCAGATATCTTCCCGAATCTGGCCAATAGATCCAACAAGTTAGGAAGGCTTGAGGGGGGCTCCGATATAAATAATAGCATATCGTCTGCATATAGAGAGACTTTATGTTCCGAGCCCGCCCGACAAATCCCCCTGATAGTGGAATTCTGTCTTAGGGCAATTGCAAGTGGTTCGATTGCGATTGCAAATAAAAGAGGTGAAAGAGGGCACCCCTGTCTTGTGCCTCGTCTTAGCTCGAAGAAGGCAGATAGATTATTATTGGTGCGAACGGCTGCTACTGGAAGCGTATATAAAATTTTTATCCAAGATATAAATTTAGGACCAAATTTGAATGCTTCAAGGGTTTTAAAGAGGTACTTCAATTCCACCCGATCAAATGCTTTTTCAGCATCAAGTGAAACTATCACCTCACTGTCCCCAGGGTTGGATGGATTGGCACTATATAGAATGTTGAATAGACGTCTGATATTGAAGAAAGAATAACGGCTTTTTATGAATCCTGTCTGGTCGGGTGAGATAATGGAGGGCATGGCAGCTTCAAGGCGATGTGCCAGCAGTTTGGCAAGGATCTTAGCATCTGTATTCAGAAGTGAAATAGGACGATACGAGCCACAGTTAAGAGGGTTCTTGTCTTTTTTAAGTAACAGAGAAATTACTGCTTGACGCATGGTTGGAGGCAGAGCTCCGAGAGAAAGAGATTCTTCAAATACCGACAACAACAGGGGCGAGAGTTGGTTTGCAAATGTTTTGAAAAATTCGGTAGGAAAACCATCAGGCCCTGGAGATTTTTCACTTTGCATGGCTTTAATCGCTGCTGTTATTTCTGCAGCCGTGATGTCATTCTCCAGTTTGTTCAGAAGCTCTGCATTTATAGTCGGAATATTCAGGTGAGACTGCAGCCCATTTACATACCTATGGTGAAGAAACAACCCCCCACCACCAGGTATGTGAAGAAGTGGTCTGACGAGGCCACTGAGGCGCTGCAGGACTGCTTTGAGACCACAGACTGGGATGTGCTGTGTGGTCCACACGGGGAGGACATTGATGCACTGACGGACACTATCACGGACTACATTAATTTCTGTTCAGAGAACATCGTACCGACCAGGAAAGTATGGTGTTTCTCTAACAGCAAACCCTGGGTGTCCCTGGAACTGAAGGCCCTGCTGAAGGAGAAGAGGAGGGTTTTTGGATCTGGGGACAAAGAGGAGCTGAGGAGGGTGCAGAAGGAGATAAAGAAGAAGATCAAGGAGGACAAGGCCAGCTACAGGACCAAGATGGAATCTCACCTGCAGGAAAATAACACAAGGGAGGTCTGGAGAGACCTGAGATCCATCTCTGGTTACAGCAGAGGCCATGAGAGGGGAGCTGCAGCAGGAGACTGGGAGTGGACCAATGAGCTGAATCTGTTCTTTAACAGATTTGACTCTGCTCCCACTCCTCCCCCCTCTCATCATCAAAGCACCGACCAGCCAGCTCTTTCTTCACACCTCAGCTCTCTACCACCAACACCACCAACAGCACCCCTCCTCCGACCCCCGTCTTCTACCACCTCCGGACTCCACATACAGCCCCATCACCCCTCCTTGTCTCACCCCCCACCACCACCATCACCCCTCCCCCTGCCTCTCCATAACAGCTGATCAGGTGAGAAGTGAACTTAAAAAGATCAAGACCAGGAAGATAAGATAAAGATAAAGATAAAGTTCTTTATTTCTCCCCATGCCAGGGGAAATTTGCATTGTTACAGCAGCTTATGTAACAGTAGACATAGTGATAGAATAAAAATAATAATAGGACAATAGTAATAATATTTACAATATATACAAGGGTGAGAGATGGGGATAAAGTGTCTTAACAGAAAAAATAAAGTTTAAAAGTGCAAAGATGTGCAGTGCAATAATATCTGTGCAAATTTTATGGTTAGGGGTGGTAATGATATAGTCCAGTTTATGTTATCAGCCAGTGATGCTGATGTTGTAAAGTCTTACAGCAGATGGAATGAAGGACCTGTGATAGCGTTCCTTCTTGCAGGGTGGATGTCTCAGTCTGCTGCTGAAGGAGCTGCTTAAAGACTCCACAGTGTCATGCAGTGGGTGAGAGGGACTGTCCATGATGGATGTGAGTTTTGCCAACATCCTCCTCTCACCCACCTCCTCTATGGAGTCCAGGGAACAGTCCAGGACAGAACCGGCCCTCCTGCCCAGTCTGTTTAGTCTCTTTCTGTCCCTTTCAGTGCTCCCTGCTCCCCAGCAGACCACTGCATAGAAAATAGCAGACGCTACCACAGAGTCGTAGAATGTCCTGAGCAGAGTCCTGCACACTCCAAAGGACCTCAGTCTCCTCAGCAGGTGGAGACGACTTTGGCCCTTCTTGTACAGAACCTCTGTATTGTGTGACCAGTCCAGTTTATTGTTGAGGTGAACACCCAGGTATTTGTATGTGTCCACCATGTCAATGTCCAAACCCTGGATGTTCACCGGTGCAGTCCGGGGTGTCCTCCTCCTGCTGAAGTCCACGATCATCTCCTTCGTCTTACTGGCGTTGAGCTGCAGATGGTTTCGCTCACACCAGTCAACAAAGTCAGAGATGACCATCCTGTACTCCCGCTCGTCCCCTTCAGATACACACCCGACAATGGCTGTATCATCGGAGAACTTCTGGAGGTGACAGTTCCCAGAGTTGTAGTGGAAGTCCGATGTGTACAGGGTGAAGAGAAAGGGGGAGAGCACTGTCCCCTGTGGGGCCCCTATGCTGCTGACTACCACATCAGACACACAGTCCTGAAGCCTCACGTACTGTGGTCTGTTGGTGAGGTAGTCAATGGTCCAAGCAGCCAGGTGACAGTCTACTCCCGCTCCTTCAAGCTTCACCCTGAGCAGAGAAGGCTGGATGGTGTTGAAAGCACTGGAGAAGTCAAAGAACATGACCCTCACAGTGCTGTTGGGTTTCTCCAGATGAGTCAGTGATCTGTGCAGCAGGTAGACCACTGCATCATCCACTCCAATGTTCGGTTGGTAGGCGAACTGCAGTGGATCCAGATACTGGCTCACCTGGGGACGGAGGTTCCTGAGGATGATCCTCTCCATGGTCTTCATCAGGTGAGAAGTGAGGGCCACAGGTCTGAAGTGGTTAGGCTCCCTGGGGTTCCTGGTCTTAGAGGCAGGAAGTCTTCCATAACAGAGGAACCCTCTCCAGACTCAGGCTCAGGTTAAAGATGTGCAGCAGCACCTGACAGAGCTGGTCTGCACAGTCTCTAAGGAGTCTGGAGCTGATTCCATCAGGACCTGCAGCTTTCACATCGGACTTCCACTACAACTCTGGGAACTGTTACCTCCAGAATTTCTCCGATGATACAGCCATTGTCGGGTGTGTATCTGAAGGGGACGAGCGGGAGTACAGGATGGTCATCTCTGACTTTGTTGACTGGTGTGAGCGAAACCATCTGCAGCTCAACGCCAGTAAGACGAAGGAGATGATCGTGGACTTCAGCAGGAGGAGGACACCCCGGACTGCACCGGTGAACATCCAGGGTTTGGACATTGACATGGTGGACACATACAAATACCTGGGTGTTCACCTCAACAATAAACTGGACTGGACACACAATACAGAGGTTCTGTACAAGAAGGGCCAAAGTGGTCTCCACCTGCTGAGGAGACTGAGGTCCTTTGGAGTGTGCAGGACTCTGCTCCGGACATTCTATGACTCTGTGGTAGCGTCTGCTATCTTCTATGCAGTGGTCTGCTGGGGAGCAGGGAGCACTGAAAGGGACAGAAAGAGACTAAACAGCCTGGTCAGGAGGAGGTTCTGTCCTGGACTGTTCCCTGGACTCCATAGAGGAGGTGGGTGAGAGGAGGATGTTGGCAAAGCTCACATCCATCATGGACAATCCCTCTCACCCACTGCATGACACTGTGGAGTCTTTAAGCAGCTCCTTCAGCAGCAGACTGAGACATCCACCCTGCAAGAAGGAGCGCTATCGCAGGTCCTTCATTCCATCTGCTGTAAGACTTTACAACATCAGCATCACTGGCTGATGTTAACATAAACTGGATTATATCATTACCACCCCCAACCATAAAATTTGCACAGACATTATTGCACTGCTCATCTTTGCACTTTTAAACTTTATTTTAATTTTAATTTTTTCTGTTTAAGCCACTTTATCCCCATCTCTCACCCTTGTATATATTGTAAATATTATTACTATTGTTCTATTATTATTTTTATTCTATCACTACGTCTACTGTTACATAAGCTGCTGTAACAATGCAAATTTCCCCTGGCGTGGGGAGAAATAAAGAACTTTATCTTATCTTTATCTTATCTTTAAAGAAGTCGTCAACGGCACAAGGATCGGTGGGGGGGGTCTGAAGTATATAGCGATTGGTAAAATTTTTTGAAACAGGAATTAATTTCCCCATTATCCGTGTGTTTTAGCCCATGCTCATCATTAACTGCCGATATAGTCTGATTGGCGGTTCTTTGGCGCAGCTGATGTGCTAGGGCTTGTCCAGCCCTCTCCCCATGTTCATAATGGCTGCATCTCAATTTGGAGATCAGATATTCAGCCTGTCGCGTGGACAGGAGGTTAAATTCAGTCTGTAGTTCTAGGCGTTTTTTAAACGCATCCGCATTAGGGGAATGACTGCAAAGAATGTCAATCTCCAGTATCTTATCTGTTAGTATTCTAAGACGTTCAGTCCTCTCCTTTCTTTTATTTGCACAATATGAAATAATCTGGCCCCTCAGGTATGCCTTTAGGGACTCCCACACAGTGGATGGTGACATCCCTTGTTTGATTAATATCAAGAAACATATCAATTTCAGGTGATAGGTGTTTAACAAATTCTTCTTCTGAGAGAAGTAAAGAATTGAGTCTCCATGGACGGTTGGTAGAGCACATGATAGGGATGTGGATTTTCATACTCAGAGGGGCGTGGTCAGAGACAACTGTTGCTCCGTATTCACATTCGTTAATTAGATGCAAGATCCTTTTATCGAGGAAAAAGTGATCTATACGCGTGTATGTTTTATGAACCTGGGAGAAGAAGGAATACATCCTAGAAGTAGGATTGCGAAAGCGCCACACATCAGCCACGCCATATGTCGTAAGGAAGCGTTGGATCGAACGTGCCGAGTTAGACAGGGGCGCCCTCCTTGAAATACTCCGATCTAAGACAGGAGAAAGTGTGCAATTTATATCGCCACCGAGAATGAGATGATGTGTTGTCATGTCAGGCAATTGAGAGAAGAAGTTATTGAAAAAAGTAGGTTCATCCCAATTGGGGGCATAAATGCATGCTAATATGACCGGAAGTGAATACAGTTTACCAGTTACAGTAACATATCGTCCGGCTGAGTCAGTCCGCACAGCTGATGCTGTAAACGGAATATTTTTACTAATCATGATTGCTACCCCACTTACCTTTGAGTGAAAATTGGATTGATATATTTGACCTGACCATCCTCTGTTAAGGTGGGAACTATCCATTAGGCGTATGTGAGTTTCCTGTAGAAATGCAATGTCTGTCTTAAGTTGTTTTAGATGTGAGAAGATTTTTTTGAATTTTACGGGGTGATTCAGAGATTTCACGTTCCAGCTCACAAAGTTAACCGGGCAACCATTACATCTTCCTAATCCATTCCCACTTGCCATAAGGTGTGTTCAAAGGTGAATGCATCATACATGGAACCCATACAAGTGGGGAAAAAGAAGAGAAAAAAAGCATAGTAACAGCAGAATGTGTAAGCACAGCACAATGTTCCCAATAAGGAAACCAGCGTCCCGTCCAGCATCACATCCTCGTCCCCCAAGCCCCGGCCCCCATCCCACTCACCTACGCGAACATGGTGAGAACAGTACCCCTCGAAAAAAGATCCACACATTTAGTGCTTGTATAGGGGAGCTACACAGCTAACCACACGGACCCCCGCTAGGCCCTTTACAAATATAATGATAATAAAATAAAATAAAGAGATAATAATAATAAAGACAATGCTAGTAATAGTCACAATAATAGTAATAATGGTTAAAGATAAGAGAGGAAGAAAATAAAAAATATATATGTATATATTTAAAAATAGTAATAATTATTAAAATAATAAATAAAAATAAAATGAATAAATAAATAAGTAAAATTTAAAAGGAAAAAAAGGAAAAAAACAACATTGTGCATAACAAGGCAGAATTGCGGCGATTAATTTACATTAATTGCATTGTTTAGAGAAGACTTCAGAACTTAAAAATTCGAAACCGATGAACTATCATATAACTCACCAAGCTTTGGGATAACCTGAGCACACAGGTGGAAGGATTTATCAGTCTTACTGTCTCTCTCCATCCGAGGATGTGATAATGTTCTCCTTCACGTAGGCCATGGCTTTGGTTGGATCGGTGAACTCCATGTCCTCCCCCCTGTGTGTCACTCGGAGACGGGCTGGGAACAAAATCCCAAACCGGACTCCCTGACGGTCGCGGAGTAATTTCCTCACCTCTGTGAAGGCTGCTCGGGCTTTGGCGACGCTTGCAGTGTAGTTGGGAAAGACGGCGATTGGATCCCCGTTGAAACGAAGCGGTCCCTGGGTGCGAGCCCGGCGTAGTATCTCAATACAGTCCTTGTAGTAATGCAGCTTGACAACGATGACACGGGGTCTACCTCCCGGTTTCTTGGACCCCAGGCCATGATGAGACCGGTCGACCAGCTGCTCTTTGTCCATACGTAGCACTTCGGCTAGCAGTTTAGCCACCAATGTCGTGGAGCTGGAGTTGGGTGCTTCGGGGACACCAATTATTCTTATGTTACACCTTCTCATCCTCCCCTCCATATCCTCACACTTCTCTTTCAGTCCAACCATTTCTGCTCTCAGCTCGCTTACTGTATTTTTCAGAGCAGTCACCTCGTTCGACCACACCGACAGGCCGTCCTCCACCTCTTTGATAGTTCCCCTCACTTGGTCGATCTCCGCGCCGAGTGCAGCCGTATTGTTGATTAGTTCGGATTTTACTGCTTGCAACTTGCCTTTGATGAAGTCAAAATCTTCAGCGAGGGCGTTTTTCAGTTCCGACTTAATCACCTCTGAAATGTCCGCTTTGAGTGCGAGAAGAACTTCCGTCTTCAAATCTGTGGGGTCCATTTCGATGGGATCCAGCGGAAGCGCGTCCTCTTTACCTGCACTTGTGGCGGCACGTTGGTCCGAGGAGGCGTTGGGCCTGCTAGCGGGGTTTCCAGTGTACTTGAATTTCCATAATTTGGCAGCCATTCTTGCACGTCAGCTTGTCCGTGTGGTGTTCAGTGGGTTTTCGAAGATAATTCACCGTCGAGTGAAATGGGATGGGAGTGGGATGCACAATATAAAAATAACTTGGAAGTAAAGGTCCAGCGGGAGCTCACTCACTATACGTCTACTCCATTGCAGCTCCCTTTTTGGGTCATTTTGGAGAATTTTTGCGTTATTTTGGACATTTTTGGTGCATTTTGGACATGTTTCAACTCAATTTTGGCGAGTTTGAGTCTGTAAGGTCCATTTTTGAGTCATTTCCACA